>OZ026624.1:2929789-2952289 GCA_964020975.1 Hermodice carunculata | reverse complement strand
GCATGACAAAGCAAAGTAGACCAACATTGTCAAGTGGTGCACAATGCCTCTGCAGAATTCTCCCCAACATGTCCATTGCAGGGCAGTGAGCCAGGTGCCCATCCATTTGCATCACCAATCACACACCGTTCTGTAATTTAATGCGCTCAGTGATTGTCCCTGGCCACTCTGCACTCCATATCTGTGCTTAGAAACCTCAACTTTGCACAGTTTGCATGAATAATGAGTTACTAACTCAAACATGGCAAATGTTTCCATGTAGTTGTCTTCCCACGCCTCAAATAAGCACGTGAACTACATGTAGTTTGCACTGGGTCCAGTGAAAGAGGATAATATTGCTGGAATTGGACCTTGCCTATGAGGCTGATGCTCAGCTTTCTGTCAGTGAAAGTTTGTTGGTATGATCACTCCTCCACACTGCTTATTAGTGTACACATACCAAGTTCACTGTATGGGCAGGGATCAAGTCAGTGGTACGTTGACTCATGCAAGCCCATGCGCTGTACTCAAGTGTCTGCTTTCTTGTTAAAGTCAGCCGCTTGATTCTGATGGATGAAATTATTCCCTTTTCAATTTGTGTTTTATTGACTCAAATCTTTGTCTTTCTTTCTTTCTTTCGTTCTTTCTTTCTTTCTCTCTCTCTTTCTGGCCTGTGTGCCAACAGACATATTGTCGTTCTAGGAATTCTCTCTCTCTCTCTCTCTCTCTCTCTCTCTCTCTCTCTCTCTCTCTCTCTCTCTCTCTCTCTCTCTCTCTCTCTCTCTCTCTCTCTCTCTCTCTCTCTCTCCTCTCTCTCTCCTCTCTCTCTCTCTCTCTCTCTCTCTCTCTCTCTCTCTCTCTCTCTCTCTCTCTCTCTCTCTCTCTCTCTCTCTCTCTCTCTAACTAATTCGGTACCTGTTGGTTAATGCATGCATTTCTATTGATTACCATGCTGATCAATTGAGATTGCAATGGTTAATTCATATTATTGATCTTTTTTTCCACAGCCATGTGCCACATTCACTTCAAACTCAGCAGAGATGTACCTTATGTGAGTCTCTACCAAGTTTGTTGAAATAGTCGTGCTGCATTGACTTTCAGACTTTTGTATGAATTTTCTTGTTCATTTTTCAGAAAAATCCTAAAAAATCATCTCCAAAATCACCGTGCCAATTGCTTTCAAAATGCATAGAGAAACTTTTGGGAACCTCAAGACCTTAATTTTTCAACAGGTTGCACTGGGATTATTTTTCAGTTGTTAAATAATTTTTTGTGTGTTTTCACTTTTTTTTATTTTTTTCTCCCAAACTGTAAGTTGGACCTCTTCAGACTTACTGAGAATGTATGTGGACTTGATCTTTGCCAAATTAAGTTTGCTACATAATAGTGCTGTCATTTTCTGCTTTTTAAAAATGATCAAGATCAGGAAAAAATAAGGCGATGTGTACATGTTAGCAAAATTGATGATGGTCTTTAAAAAGTTGACCTTGTTATTATGCAGGAGTTCACAGAACTACTTCAGTGTGTGTGTGTGTGTGTGCATGTAAGGTCAGCTGAGCACAGGACTGTCACAGTCCTCTTTTTTAGACCTGGCATGAGAGAGAGACCATGAATCTATAAAGTCTTTCTTTGGGACAGAAACTAAGTGGTCTCTCAAGATAGTACTCTACACTTGAGATGACTTTTGTTATCTCATAATTATCTTCCTATAGAGATTCAAAGAATCCACAGGGAAAGAATATTAGACAAGGCTGGGCATGGGATAGGAATGACCTGTACATGCCGGCCAAGAGCTTTTCTGTTGAGTTTGGTGTCGAAAGATTGTCGTCATAGCAGAACAAGAGTCTGTAATGTGTACTACATGTACACTTGGTTTGTCCCAGCACCACAAGATGCCATTTCTAGTCCGCATTCTAACAGTGCACTGTCAGCCTTCTGGTGGACTGCTGAACACATTAGGAAGTTGATCATTGTTGCTTTGGGCTTTATTGGTATGTAGGTGTGTCCTGTTACACTGTAATACATGTATGTTACCCATGGTGACCAAAGTAGACCAATTAAAATTGAGTTACTTTATCAACTCTTAAAAAAGTGATCGTGTACCCAAAAGATAGACAAAGCAGAATGGACAAAACACAGAGATAGGTCTGGTCAGCAGGCAAGTAAAAACATGCCCCCCCCCCCCACACACACACAAAAAAAAAAGAAAAGAAAAGAAAATAGGGAATCTTAGGTGGCTGAGAATGAGTCACTATTTCTGTCACAAGAGACCATTGTTGGTAGAGAAAATCACGAGTGACAACAGGTCTCTAGTGATTTTCCTGACCAACAATGATCCCCCAGTTAGAGAAAAATCATAACTCACTCTGCAGCCATGTAAAATTTTGTGTATTCTATGTTTAATTGGGTATTCCTCACAAAAATATGTCCTACTTGCCTTCTTTAAATGCCGGCCTAGTCTTCTGTGTTTGTTAATAGTCGTGGTAGTTATTCCAAGTTACTTTCGATGTATAATCCCTTGCACACATATGATCTTCTGTATATTGTTAAGGCAGCACATCACTGATGCAGGCGCATCACAAGTTAGTTGTGACTGTTTAAGTTGTGTGATCTATAGTGAGTTACTACTTTTGAATTTCACTCTAGAAAATAGTAATTCACCATCAAACATAGAGTAAAAAAAAAGGCATGCTGAAAGATTGTGGCCTTAGTTTGAGTCCAAGCAAAGGTTGAACAGGAATCTGCAGTCCAAAATCGATGGCAGACTTAGCTGTCAGGTCCAGACATGTGTAACATGTAGACGACACGGGTCTAACTGGACTGATCTGGTGAACAAAAGCTAAGTACATCTCCATACACTTAACAGAAGTATACACAGTGAGTTCCTTGAAGTTTGTATGTGACCCATCCCGCGTCTTCAAAATTCCCAAGTGCCTTGCCCTTTAGAGAGCTAATACTGTTCAAACAGATTTTCTTGTCAGCAGCGGCTGTCAGTTTGTCTCTTTCCCTTGCATTTTTCCAAGGATGGCATCTGATAGCTCAAAGCATTTTATTGAATAGTTTTTTTAGCACAATTGAGCTTATCTTATGGTCCCACGTTCGTCTTCGTCTGTTTGTCCACCCACAAGTCACATCTTTTCCTTATTCTGTGAAACTGTTGACCAAATCCATGTCAAACTTGGTGCGGATGTATATTGGTGGGTGTGTTCCAAGTTTGTTCAAAGGGTTGTGGTCCAAAGATTTTTGAAAAATTTTCTCCAAAACCACCTGGTCAGTTGCTTGGAAATTCACAGAGATACTTCTACATATTCTAGGGACCCTTGGACCCTAATTTGTTTAACAGGTAGCAGTGTGAATCTGTTGTACTTTAAGGTCAGCTGACTTATCAGTCAGCTGAGCTTATGTGATAGATCTTTGTGCATTGTCCATCAATTCATCCAGCTGTCAGTCTGTCAATGTCTACAATTCACATTTTTGAGTTGTACATGTATTCCAAAATTGTCAGTCAGATCCACTTCAAACTTGGTAGCAATGTACCTCAGGTAGGCTCTACCAAATTTGTTCAAATGGTCCTACACCAGTGATTCTTGGATTTTATGATTTTTAATGTTTATATTTTTGGCAAAACCTTAAAAAATCTTCTCTGGAGCCACTTGGCGAATTGCTTCGAAATTTTGTGGGTCCCCTAGATCGTAATTTGTTCAACAGGTGGAGCTGCAATTTTTTTTTGCTGAGCTGACTTGTCAGTCAGTTGAGCTTACAGGATTGTCCATTGTGCGTCGTGTCACCATCATTGTCTGTACATAGTTGTTACGTCCCCACACTCTTAACCAGATCCATTTTTAACAGTTTTTGTTTGTTTTTGCTTTTGCTTTTTTGACTACTCCCAATCTAGAAGTTGGATTCTCTTGAAAATATTTGCAACAGGAAGTGATCCTCACACTGAATTTAAAAATAATCTCCATCAGATTATGTTTCACCCATTTCAAGTTCAGATGGAGAAAAGAAAGATAATGTTAGGCTTTTATCATGTCGGCCACTAGTCGTTGCATTGCCTGGCAATTTGCACTGCTGTTCTCACAAAAGTTGTGCCGGATATTTTCATTGCTTGGCACATCTTACTAAAAGTTCTCACAAAGGCAGTGTAAGATTTTTGCATTGCCTGGCTAGTGAGACAGTAGTTCTCACAAGGACAATTGGGGGTAGATTTGGCACCTTGGTGCTTAAATGAAAGCTCTTTTCATGAGGAGTTTGAATTAAATGTTGCCAAGTATGAATTAAGAATATTGCACACACAGACAGAAACAGAAACTTGACCATTGTCAATTCTTGATAAAGTGATGAGCAAGACCCACTAAAGCATGATGTTGCAGTCCTTCAAAGCAAAGGGTTAACATATATTTCATAAGTACTGTACTGATGAGAGGCAGCCCCTAATACAATTGTACTGTGCTCTTGAGTACCAGCTCTAGCCACCTGAATGGCACAATCACATTTCAGACCAATTGCTGGGTAAAGATGGCCTTTGTTGTTAGAATGTGCTTCTTTGACTCACAATGGCTTGTTCAACATTCAAAGCTTGTTCTTCTTGTTTGGGAGACTATGAAAAGTAACCCCTGACCTCCAGGGATATTTCTCCAAATTCATGAATTTCCACATATCAGCAGAACAGCATTGCACCTTACAGTGGTACATACTGCCGTGCTAACCTCTGAGTGCTGTTAAAATACGGTTGTACTAGTACACATGTATCTTCTTAAAATACAGTTGTACTAGTACACATGTATCTTCTTAAAATACAGTTGTACTAGTACACATGTATCTTCTTAAAATACAGTAGTACTAGTACACATGTATCTTCTTAAAATACAGTAGTACTAGTACACATGTATCTTCTTAAAATACAGTTGTACTAGTACACATATATCTTCTTAAAATACAGTTGTACTAGTACACATGTATCTTCTTAAAATACAGTTGTACTAGTACACATGTATCTTCTTAAAATACAGTAGTACTAGTACACATGTATCTTCTTAAAATACAGTAGTACTAGTACACATGTATCTTCTTAAAATACAGTAGTACTAGTACACATATATCTTCTTAAAATACAGTAGTACTATTACACATGTATCTTCTTAAAATACAGTAGTACTAGTACACATATATCTTCTTAAAATACAGTAGTACTAGTACACATGTATCTTCTTAAAATACAGTAGTACTAGTACACATGTATCTTATTAAAATACAGTAGTACTAGTACACATATATCTTCTTAAAATACAGTAGTACTATTACACATGTATCTTCTTAAAATACAGTAGTACTAGTACACATATATCTTCTTAAAATACAGTAGTACTAGTACACATGTATCTTATTAAAATACAGTAGTACTAGTACACATGTATCTTAATAAAATACAGTAGTACTAGTACACATGTATCTTATTAAAATACTGTTGTACTAGTACACATGTATCTTCTTAAATACAGCTGTACTAGTACACATGTATCTTCTTAAAATACAGTTGTACTAGTGCACATGTATCTTCTTAAAATACAGTTGTACTAGTACACATGTATCTTCTTAAAATACAGTAGTACTAGTACACATGTATCTTCTTAAAATACAGTAGTACTAGTACACATGTATCTTCTTAAAATACAGTAGTACTAGTACACATGTATCTTCTTAAAATACAGTAGTACTAGTACACATATATCTTCTTAAAATACAGTAGTACTAGTACACATGTATCTTATTAAAATACAGTAGTACTAGTACACCTGTCACTAAATACTGGGGAGTGTTGTTTTGCTATCACTTTACTCTGTTGGTTTTTGAGCATGCATATATGCACACACACACATACGCACACACACACACAAGTTTTTAATAGATATTCATGTATGGATGTGTACTGATTCGAAAAAGTGTATTGTAGATGACAGGTACAAGTCAAAAGCCCGAAGACGAAGTCATGTAGTACATGGAAGTTTGTGCATGTGAAGTTGTAAGTAGCATTAGGGCATGTTTAGCAATTACAGTTACAGATGGCCTGACCCATCCACTCCCAACTTCTGATACTCAGCCCGTCCCCAACATAATAATAAACCTTGAAATTGTGCCTTTGTTATGCTAATCTGCAACCACATGTACAGACATACTATGAGTTAACATAATTTCAGTGCATTTTTATTTTCACTTATTTTACTAATGGCACAGATTATCTTAACAAATGTCTAATAGGAATTTTGTCCAAATAGAAATATAAAAATTCAGGTCAAATGAAATGGAATAGTGTGACAATATATACATGTGAAAATCTCGGTGTTTACTCTATTCAAATTTGCACATTAACATGTAAATGATCACAAAATCTACAACACATGAAATTAAAACCTCTGTATTATGTATAGGTGATGGTAAAGTCATGAAACTATGTTACCAAACACAATGGTAAATGTGAAATTTGTTGAATTACAGGCCCACGTACTTAAATAAATTGACGGTGTCTGTAAGGAAGTGAAGTAAGGAAACTAGCAGCTGTATTACCCTGGAAAATAAGCCTCTGGTAATTGTCCCCACAAGTTGGAGACATGAAATGTCACACTAATGCAACCTTGGGGAAGATGCAGATGATTTTGCTCATTATTTGAATGAAAGATGTATGGCAGTTGCTTTAAATCACAGACGTTCACGATCAGGAAACTACTTCAGTGGCAATGACTCCCGCCATATGTAATGACACAAAACATAAGCAAAAATGAAAAAAAAAAACAAACCCAAAAGGATCTAACTGGGTAAAAATGTATTCAAGGAAAGGACCAGGTGGTCTAATTAGTGACAGCTGCGGTACATGGCTGTTCTTGTGGATGGTGCTTGTTGATGGCTAGCTGTACCTCCTGGCTGACAGGGCACCAAGTCAGCAGGGTGTCCACTGATGACTGATCCGGGGTTAACTTAGTACTATATAAGGGATGTGTCGCCTCTCCACTACAGTGCTCCCTTCCTCATGACAACAGCAATAATGATCTGCCATGTCACTTGAAAATGAGACAAGAAAAGTCATCCAAAAGCCTGATCTACTTGAGCTTCTTGGTTCAAGACGGTGACAATTTATCATTATTTAATGAGCTGTCAGTGAACAAGTTCCATGCAGTGTTTTTTTTTTTCCACTGGCAAATGTGCAGATTGTTTATGATTACATAATCATCATTTTGTTATATTGTTAAATATGTACAGCACCGAGCCCTCCTTCCCATCCAGCATGTTGTCCGTAATCCTGAAAATCACGACGCAGCCTCCCTTTTTACCTTTCATATTTATATCTTCAAAGAGGAAGTGCACAATATGATCATTTCTACAGGTGACCTTTGAAGACAAGTTTTGTCATTTTCATTGTTGGGTGCAGAAAGTTCTAAGTATACATGTAGATGACACTTAAAGTCCCAATGTTATATGGTTCCATCAAAAAAGCCTTAATTTTGATCATTTCAGAGTAACCCTATTTTTTTGCTGTATATGAAGCAGCAGTTAACACTTTCCCTGCAAAGTTGTCTTAATCTATATTATGTACAACTCCAATTACCTTATAAAAGAGACATTGTTTTCAAGAACCAACATTCCTATAATGTGGAAAGAAAAGAGGAATGGAGGAAATGGACCACGTCAACAGCTTTCTCAGGCAAACTGTCAGAGCAGTGTGTCTAAGGTACTCCAAGCTGTCAGAGCAGTGTGCCTAAGGTACTCCAAGCTGTCAAAGCAGTGTGTCTAAGGTACTCCAAGCTGTCAGAGCAGTGTGTCTAAGGTACTCCAAGCTGTCAGAGCAGTGTGTCTAAGGTACTCCAAGCTGTCAGAGCAGTGTGTCTAAGGTACTCCAAGCTGTCAGAGCAGTGTGCCTAAGGTACTCCAAGCTGTCAGAGCAGTGTGTCTAAGGTACTCCAAGCTGTCAGAGCAATGTGTCTAAGGTACTCCAAGCTGTTGGAGCAGTGTGCCTAAGGTACTCCAAGCTGTCAAAGCAGTGTGTCTAAGGTACTCCAAGCTGTTGGAGCAGTGTGCCTAAGGTACTCCAAGCTGTCAAAGCAGTGTGTCTAAGGTACTCCAAGCTGTTGGAGCAGTGTGTCTAAGGTACTCCAAGCTGTCGGAGCAGTGTGTCTAAGGTACTCCAAGCTGTCAGAGCAGTGTGTCCAAGGTACTCCAAGCTGTCGGAGCAGTGTGTCTAAGGTACTCCAAGCTGTTGGAGCAGTGTGTCTAAGGTACTCCAAGCTGTTGGAGCAGTGTGTCTAAGGTACTCCAAGCTGTCAAAGCAGTGTGTCTAAGGTACTCCAAGCTGTCAAAGCAGTGTGTCTAAGGTACTCCAAGCTGTTGGAGCAGTGTGTCTAAGGTACTCCAAGCTGTCAAAGCAGTGTGTCTAAGGTACTCCAAGCTTTTGGAGCAGTGTGTCTAAGGTACTCCAAGCTGTCAAAGCAGTGTGTCTAAGGTACTCCAAGCTGTTGGAGCAGTGTGTCTAAGGTACTCCAAGCTGTTGGAGCAGTGTGTCTAAGGTACTCCAAGCTGTTGGAGTAGTGTGCCTGAGGTACTCCAAGCTGTTGGAGTAGTGTGCCTGAGGTACTCCAAGCTGTTGGAGCAGTGTGCCTAAGGCACTCCAAGGAAAACTTTAACTCAGTTTGAATGAGACCTGCATATACAAGAATAAAATGCCCGGGGGGGGGGGGGGGGGGCACCAGAGGCTGGATCTACACGAATGACAGGTGTTGATTCAGATCAAGAAAAAGTTTAAGTTACTTCAGTATGACCCGTACTGTCTGCATGTGACATGCTCATCAGCCAGTTTGATGACATCAAATTATAAAGGGATCATGTTACAATAGAGAGTGTGCAGATACAGTTTGATTTGTCAATTTGTTGGATCATAGCTGGTCGGATGCTTCTGTCAAAGACAACACTTGATTGACTGAGTTTAATGTACAGGATGGAAAACAGACATATGTTCTGTGCAGCTCTATTTACCAAACTGCTTGGCTCCCTGGCTCCAGCCCTTAACTCCTGTACCTATAGGTACATGTTGACCTTTGACCCCATAAAGTTTTAGCCTGTCTGGTCCAAATTTTGTATATCCTAACACCTACAGCTAACAAATTTGGCATGTGTACACTTCATAGGATAGACATGTTTTGCACCCCAAAATTGGGCCACTGTGAGAACCTTGACCCACATAAAGTTTTATGTTTTGTACACAGCATTTCCAATATCCATAACACCTACAGCTACCCAATTTGGTGTGTTTACACTTCAAAGGATAGCGGTGTGTTGCAGACTGAAATAAGTTCATTTTGACCTTGACTTTGACCCCCATTAAAGTTTTATCTTGTCCAGGCCATATTTCATGTACTGTAAAACCTACAGCTATAAACACATCTCAGGATCGGTGTGTGTTGTGTACCAAATTGGTGCACTGTGACCTTGACCTTTGACCCACATAGCTTGTGTAGACCATATTTCCCATAGCATAACCATCCTTCCACACTTGTTAAGTCTGTGGCTAAACACATACTTCTTGTTTTTCCTCAAACACATTTTTGGTTATTTATTTATTAAGGACACATTACAACACCATAGGTCACTTAGATGGTTTCCACCACACACTTTAGGTGCCTTGCCAGAGCCCCCCCAAAATTTTCCCGTGGGTCCAGTGCCCATCCATGCTGCTGCAATGACTGGCCTAGATGCCCTGTGGCGTGTCACAGCACCTGTCGTGGCAGTGTTGCATAATAGCGACCATGTGCAATCAGTTTCCTACACTGCACAGGAGGAACTGAAAGTGGGGATGGTTGGGTGGGAATATTAGTGACCTATGGTGAGTAATGTTTCTTAATAATAGTTTTACTGTTGAAAAACTTCATATTAAGGACGGACATTTTTGCTATAGATGCATGAAAAAATTATTATTGCAGGAGTTAAATAGATACTGAACAGGCAACTTTTAAAAGTGTACTAGGCACACAGACTGATTTGCTGAGAAGCAAATAATTTTTTTTCAAGTTCTCATTGCATTAACACAATATTGGAGTGAGTATGTGGAATTTTTAAGTCTGTGAACACAGACTTTGGTTTTTCCTCAAATTTTTTTAAGTCGTGTGTGAAGACAGACTTCTTGTTTTTCCTCAAATACTTTATTCTTGACTTACTTACTTATTTATTCATTTATAGTTTTGTGGTGAGCTTTTCTTGGACACAATTCGGAAAAGGGCCAACTTTGGCATGGTGATAGACCTAGTAGTGAAGTTTTGCATATTGTTTGGAACAGTCATGATGTTGAAAATTATGCAAATTAGAGGCATATTTGTGGAAATTTTAATTATTACATATCTTTAAAAGTTGTCTAGATAAAGTTGCCATTCAAAGTTCAATATGTGGGTCTACTGCTAAAGCAAAATCCTGTAGCATGCAAATAAAGTTGAGAAGTTTAATTTATATTAAATTCACTGGATTTCCTCAGAATACACATATTTCCTCCTCCCCCAAGCTGGTGACTGTTTCCAAGCCAGATTGATATGCAACCAGAGATAATTGAACTGTGAGAACCTGGCCTCTATACCTATCAGTACACAGGCAGTGGTGCCCAGTGCCCAGTGCGGTAGCTTACCCGACCATCCCTAGGGAGACTGGCTGTGTTGGTAGAATAAGCGTGTCTGCATTGTGTACACAAGGAGGCTTTATATAGTCTGAAGCCTCCTTGGTGTAACTCTTCATCACAGTGAGCTAGTGTTGACTAAGTGATGCCATAGATAGGTTGGTGACATAGCAGCATCCAGTGAAATATGAACCAAAGTGTAGCATGTCTTTGTAAAGGGAGATTCAGATCAACTACCAAAAATCCCTCAAACACAGATCCAAACTACCTGTAATGACCAACTGTAATATGGAAGGATTTTGGTCAGGGTAGTGGGTACATTTAGGCATGCAGCCCAAGCTCCCATAGGCATAGCTGTTGTATTTCTGGACCCAGCAGTGACATTTGCCCATCAGATAAATATATGTAACATTGTTTCATAACCTTTGTAAACACTGCTCACTTCCAAAAAAGATTCATCTTATTTCATCCATGTTCAGCCTGTGCAAACTTGCAACTTAAGTTTGTTGAACCTCGATAGTCAAACATGTTCACGTACCATGGTATAGATTTTTGTTAGGAGCTATGTGCAGTTGGAATGTTGCCTGTCCAAACTTGCAACTGTAGTTTGCTGACACATTCAGGCTGGTGACACTCAATAGATAAACAAATAGATTTCTGCAAGAGTTGTGTGAAGTTGAATGTTATTTATGGCAGTGGATTTTGTGAGCCAAAAAATTTATATTGGTAGAGATTCTCATGTAAATGTTTTTATGTTCCTGTAAATAGTGAAACTCAAACACATGTACTGATAAATACATGTATATCAATGTATACCAAGTGGTACCTGCTGTATTTGGCCACCCCACTTCTGCCAAGAAAATGTGGCCACATACAGCAGGTGACCTGTCACCACAGGTAAATTTTACAAAGGAATTGACTCCTATGTCTGAGCCTTTCAGTGACCAGAAAAAGCAATGTGGCTGCTCATGGCAGTGGTTGCATGTAGCAATTACCACTGTATATCAATGTATGCAAGTTTCACTTGTTGCAGTCATTTTATGCCCCAGATTTACAAAGCAGGGCATTATCTGCTGTTGATGTAGTAATTTTTACTTCATGGTGTTAATGGGTTAAGCATTTAAGAAATGGGTTTAGTGTCATATTTAAATATCATGTTCAAAAGTATGCAAATTAGAGACAATTAAAAAAAAACTGTGTCTTCCAACCTATTACAGATGGACACAAATTATGCTAATGAGCAGTACTTGAAACATTTAAAAGTTGAATGTCTCCAAAACTATTATAATTAGAGGTGCCAATCCTGGTTCAATTTACAGGTTTGTAACATAGCCACATTCAATGAATTGTGAACTAAAGTGTAGCATTTTGATTTATGCAAATTAGGTGAATACACAAGATTGAATTCTTTAATAACTTTCAAACTGTTACGGATAGAGGTGTCAGTCCAACTTCAGTTTGTAGGTTTGTAAGATAGCCACATCCAATGAAACATGAACTAAAGTTGTAGCATTCTAATTTATGCAAATTAGGTGAACACACAAAATTTAAATCTTGAATAACTTCAAAACTGTTATAGGCTGAGGTGTCATTCGAACTTCAATTGATAGATTTGTGGGATAGCTGCATCCAATGAACAGTGAATCAAAGTTGCAGCAGTTTGATTTATGCAAATAAGGCAAATACACAAAATTTAAATCCTGAATAGCTTCAAAATAGAATAGATTGAGTGCCTTTCCAACATCATTTTATAGGTTTTTTGACATAGCTGCATGAAAAAATGATTTTTGCAGGAATTAAATAAATACTGAATAGGCAATCTTTTAAAGTTTTCTAGACACACAGACTGATTTGCTGATGAGCAAATCCAATTTTTCTAGTCTTATATGTTTTCTGGTGAGGGACTATAAATTAGTGTAAACATATTGCCTTAACAGGAAACAGCATTAAAAGTTTTACATACAGAAATATTTCCAAATTGGGAAAGAGGAATGTGTCCTATGTTAATCCCTTTTTACAAAAAAGATGAGAGGATTGCATGGAACACACCATGGCTGAATGGTAGGCATCTGTTCAAACAGCATGAAAAGACAAAAACACTCAAGTGGACAGACAGTGGAACATTCCTGAAAGCTGTATGTCTATGACACATTCCTGGTCCTACAAGCTGACAATGCAGCATGCTGACCGGTAAAAAACTGTTAGTATAGAAAAGGAGGATATCTTGAAATATTTATGTGTGATTCAGATCTTGCCACTGCAAAAATGAACAGTCAAACAAGTAATGCCAAGCAGTTTTATATCAGACGCACCACATTGACACCTTGGTAATTCGTTAAATCTGAGCATGAATAAGTGTCCGGTCAGCTGGTTGCTCCCCAGGTGCAGGCAGCTAGGAAGGGTAGAAGCAGATCTGCCACCAGAACTGCAAGAGTAGGATCTTGAGAACACAGCCTGCTTATGTTAGGTTTGAATTGTATTTGTGTCTTATTGTCCAGACCCACTTCCTCATAGTCATGACCCTATTCTATAGTCTAAACTCTTTACTCTCCATAAGCTAACCTGTCACTACAGTGGTACCTGCTATTTAAGACCACCCCTACAGCCAACAAAAAGTGGTCTCATACTGCAGGTGGTCTTATATTGAAGGTATGTTTAACATGTAAATACAGCAGAGGGTCTTGAAAGAGTGGGCTTAAAAAGACATGCAGTCTTAAATTGGAGGTGGTCTTTAGAGCAGGTACCACTGTATCAAACCTACATGTGTGTATATGCATATGGAAGTACATGTACATGTACTATTAATTGTCCATATTGCACACATTATTCTGTAGAATTTTGACGTAGGCTGTATTAGCCCAAATGAATTAAAGGATCTTCAGCACATACTACTACTCAGAACATGTTGCCTGTACCCAACTATACATGTAGACAATGAACCTGAATTTGTGATGGCAATTGCCTGGTAATGTGTCCCCATTGTCTAACAGTATATGCAGGTGGCAAAAACATATTTGGTTGCTATGCAATACTTGATCTTCTTTGTAGATAGAACAAACTCTGAATCACTAACTACTTATAGAGCATCGTGAAACTTTTCTCAAAAGACCACTCCAAATGATGACAAATGGTGGTCTTTCAAGACAGGTAGTGTTTGACAGGACGTACAAATAACTTGACAAGTGACAAGCTGAGTGTCCTGAAAGGTTAACCCTTTAGCTCTTTCACTGACACATTTTGGCCGGCATCAACAGTTTTCCTCTTCAAGCTTTAATGCACCCAAATTGTGCTGAAGAAAGCTGTTAACCTGGGCTATTATATTCTGTATAACTACAGACATGGTAATTGAATGAAAGGTCTTCTTACAAGGAATCCGAATTAAGCACCCTTATCATAATTGAGAGCAGGTTGCTGTAAGTAGTTAGGCTTCTGTGGCAGTTGGCACTGAACGAGGTAAAAAGATGATCTGTCATTACAGTGCTCTCCAAGATGGAAACCATGGGACTTGGTATTCAGAATGCAGAACGTGGAAACATTTCATTTGACTTATTACAAAAATGATAATTTAAGGTGAAAACTGTGACATGACAGCAGCAGACTACAGCATTGTTGATCAGTCATAACGCACTTGGAGGCAGAGCCAATGTGCTGGAATCTGCTTGTCATCACCTTGTAGGTTTGAGTTTGCAGAAAGCTGTACTGTTGAGATGAAGTATAATTACCAAGGATCATGCAAGCTCATTATAATTAGACCCGGTTCAAATCCAGGCCCCCAAGATAAATATGTGAAGCGTGTTTGTTTAATAGTTATTTATTTACAGTGGAATCTCCGCATTAAGGCCATCTAAGAGACTGAAAAATGTGGTCTTAATAGGGGAGTGGCCTTAAGTGGGATACAGTTTGAGGGTAAACAAAATGTGTCTGCAAATTAGTGGTCTTAATATAGAAATGCTCCCTTTGTGGAGGTGGTCTTAATTGGAGATTCTGCTGTATTTATTGTTTATTTATTTATATTTTATTTATATTTTATTTTGATTTATTTTTTTATTTTATAAGGGAAATTGCTAAGTATTGCTATTGAGTCACCTGATATTAAGTCACTATGATATGGACTGCCTTGACCAGTGGTTTTTGCAAATCATGTGCCAGCTTTATTTGTAATTGCTTCATTTTGATGTGTGAGCTAGAGTGAGGTAACGTCACTAGCTTTATGGGCGTGTTTACCACAACGCAAACCCCTTGTCATGAACAATCTAAACTTGCAATCCTCCTTATGATTCTGAGTCAATATAGAAGAAGGCACACCTGGAATAAAGTGAATGAAAGACCTTTTAAGTGAGACGTACAGCTTTTAGTTGACATAGTTTAGTTTAATTGAATAGTCAATTTTAGAGCCCCCTCCCCTCCCCCCCCACACACACATATAACTTTATGCATCAATGGCCTTTTGGAACATATTCATAAAACAAAGCAACCAAAAAATTCCTGACCTACCTGTTCTTGTGTCTTCAATCCTCTAGAGGATACAAATTTAGTATTTCACGTATTTTCCCTGGAGAGGAACTAGAAGCATGGAATCAGTCAACAACAATATTTATTGTGTCACTGTGCTGCAAACTATACAGAGTGGCTATCTCTATAGATAGATGTAGCCAATGGGATCGGTTGTGTGGCTGACATCAGTACAGATGTACATGTATCATCCAAGAAAAAGCTGCATCAATCTGGCACAATTTAACCTTCCGTTTTGGCATCAGATAGAGTTCCACTGCAGCCTGGGCCAGTGCTTAGCCTGTGACTTCGGCAAGGTCATGTTATTTCACCTCTTAAATTGGTTTGCATTCAACATGATGTACTGTCTCCATGTGTTGATCAGTCACGCTACGTCATCACGCAGAGGCTATGCATATAAAGGATATGGTAACAGATATAATACAAACATTATACTGTACTTGTCAGGTTTGAACATATATCAGGCCCCCCCCCCCTTTTTTTTTTTCCAAGACACCCCCCCCCAAAAAAAAAGCTGCAGTTGAAAAAAAACTTTATATTTTTTTCTGTTTGTTTGTTTGTTTGTTTGTTTTTTTTGGTCAGGTGTTGTAAAGAAGCACAACAGAAATATACTTGCAGCTATGAATGTCTTTCAAAATATCACCCCCCCCCCTCAGTTGTTTATAACTATTATGATTATTAATTTTAATACACATGTAATATATAATTTTTTTGCCAATGAAATGATTTATTTGGAGTAAGGAAATATGAAAATTATGCTCTTCTGCAAGGTTGAGAAATTTGACAAGATTTTGGTCCTTTAAATCTTCAAATCAACTTCCAGTATCCATCAATCCTTTCTTCTTACAAATGTGTATACAGTGAAACCTGGTTTGAGAGACCACTGTGAGGAAAGACCACCTGCATTTTCAGACCATCTTTACCATGTCCCTTTTGCCATCTTTCCCACGTTATTTCACCTCTATTGAGAGACCACCTGCTTTATGTGACCGCTTTTGGCCTGGCCTAGGGGTGGTCTCTCAAAACAGGTTTCACTGTACACGTATGCATAGGGACACTGTTGAAAGCACTCAGCTGCTTTAGAAGGCAAGAAGGGCACAGCCATGGGTCAGACTGTCCTGATCTACATGTACGTGTGTCGTCAGATGACAGTTTCCTTTCCAAATTCCGCATCGAAGGCACTTCGATTTGCTGGGCTGCATGTCTCTGGCAACAGTCTGTGGTGTTTTGCTGTCTTTATGAGATCATGCTCCAGCTGCCTTGGGGGCTATTTCAAGAGGGGTACAGTGAAACCTGACTTGAAAGACCACCCTTGGGAGGGACCAAATTATGGTGTATTTCAAACCAGGTGCCTACAGATGTCAACCCCCAAAGATGTGTGATCAGGAGGCTCTTGTAAGAAGTGCATGAAATCAAAGAAAAAGTCAATTTGTCCTCAAAATCCCTGTCATTTTGTGAACTTTTGAGTCTCCAAAAGGGGAAACTCCCAGTGAAAACGTGAGAGTTGACAGCTATGGGTGCCATCTCATGGGATATGTAAATAAGACAAAAAGTATGAAGCAGAGCGTCTAGGAAAGGTCTTTGACTGTGGACCACTGCACCAACTTAACTCTTTGAGTGCCACAATTTGGACTAATTGAACAGCTTTCCTGGTGTCCAAAGTATGCCGAGGAAAGCTATTGACCTGGACTATTATATTGTGTGTAACTACAGCATGCTGGCACTTGAATAAACAGTCCTTTTACAAGGACCAATGGTCAGGCACCCTTAGTATAATTCAGACAAGTTCTTTTTAAGTATTTCCACTTTAGTGGCAGTTGCACTGAAAGAGTTAACTTTCAATGGGCTACCCTTAAATTAGTGGCATACATGTCAATGTTGTTGTTTTTTTTTTCTTTTCTTTTGTTGTGTGCACAAATAAGCTGCATGCAGGCTATTGTATGGACAGATAAGATTCAATTTTGTGTTCATGATTATGGCTATGCAGTCCTGTGCACCCGGCTATGCCCATTCAATATCTTGATGTTCATGTACATGTACGTTTTATTTGTTCCATAAATCTGGTCTCTTATCTGAAAGTGTATCCCCTGCCTGGCTGAAGAAGCTTCTTGAAGGTGTGTGTTATGTAGTATTTGTGGACTCAATGACATTCAGAGACCAGATTATGTGGGATTTATCTGGAAGTCGAGATTTGTTGACATGTGTTTTCAGCTTGCAAGATGTTCCTTTTGGATAAGTGGTCACAAATATTGATGAAAAGATATTGTGTGGAGAAGCACGTTGGAGTACATTTTGGGTTGATTTTCTCTGAGTTTCTATCATTAATACATTCATTACAGGATTTATCTGTTCTCTTCTATCAGTATGCATGTAGTATCCTAGTCAAAGTTTGGATTGAAGATTCAACTCATTTGTCTGCTGAGCTTATAGGATGCCCATTGTCTGTTTTCTATTTATCATCTGTCCCCAGTCCTTGTCCAGTCACAATTACATTTTTGACATTTTCAAAATTGTTGCTCAGATTCTCAGCAAGCTTGGCAGGGGGGGGCCATGGGTGGATTTCTTCCTAGTTTGTTTACAAGGTGGCAGTGCAATACATACATACATACTTTTTATACCCCCCCCCCCCCCGCAATTTTGCAAGGTGGGTGTACTGGTTTGACCATGTCTGTCTCTCTGTCCGTCAGTTGGATTTGATATTTATGAATATGGGTCATGTTTTTCTATATAAGTGTTGATATGGCACTCGCACATAACTACCTCCATTGAACCATTCTTTTTAGGAATGGGGATTTGGTCGAGTGGATATGTGCATTTCCCATTTCAGCTAGGCGACTGGTGCCAAAGGTTGCAGGTTCGAGTCCCGCTCGTTCAGAACATGAAATATATATTTTCGGCATTTCCTTAATGCTGGTGGATTTAAGTCCCCGATTCTGGAAATAAATGCCGACTCAGTAAATATACTGCATTACCGTGTTGATATGGCACTCGCACAGAACTACCTCCATTGAACCATTCTTTTTAGGAATGGGGATTTGGTCGAGTGGATATGTGCGTTTCCCATTTCAGCTAGGCGACTGGTGCCAAAGGTTGCAGGTTCGAGTCCCGCTCGTTCCGAACATGAAATAAGTGTATCATACTAGAGACGTCCGTCGGTAGAATTTCAATTGTTTAGTGAGGGACTTGTAGAAGTCTGTTCCTTGCATTTGATACTCTATAACAGTGATTCAATTACTTAACTTATTAATTACATAATGTTTCAGATTCATAGATATCACAAAAACGATATAGGCCTACTTTCTAGTTTTGCTATAAACTGAGCTGACGAACTAGTCAGAAGAACCAAAATAGTGATAGGCCTGCCAATTCTCCTTTTATTTTTTGGAGAAGTAATAAAATTTAGATTTTGAGTGGTTGGGCCTATACATATTGGAAACACTATAGTCTGTATTTAATGAAGAATATTTCAAAGGTTGAGAGGACCAGTTTAAAACCACCAGTTGCCTTTTGTGGGTGACTGCCTGTCTCAAGTCAGGAGTGAAATTTGTTTCTTCACATTGGTATTGGAAGATGAATGTTGATGGTTTGGTAACTCTGGAATCTCTTTGCTGTCATTGTTGGGTTTGATATTTATGAATATGAGTCATGTTTTTCTACATAAGTGTATCATACTAGAGACGTCCGTCTGTCTGTGGAAAAGCCTTGCCTGGGCTATAACTCCTGGAATCTTCCTCCAACTTCGCGTGATTATTGCTTCTTATGAAAGGGTATGTCATTCACCATGTCCATGTGTCTGTCCATTCATCTGTGGAAAAGCCTTGTCTGGGCCATAACTCCTTTATAATTTCATAGATATTCCTGCAACTACTGTTGTTTATCACATGAAGTTGTGTCATGAAACAACATTGACCTTCAGGTTTATAGTTCAAAGTCACAGCTGGCATCTGTAGCCAAAGCGTTGTCTGGACCATAACTCCTTCATTAATAATCACATCTTCTGAAAACTTTGTATGCTTATTCTCCTTCACTACATGGTTTGTCATGAGGCAACCGTGACCTTGAGCTATGTAGGTCAAGGTCACAGTGGCCATTTGTCAGTAGACAAGCATTTGGACCAGATATCTTCCTCCAACTTGATGTGATTATTACTTCTTACAAAAGGGTATGTCATTGTGCAGCTGGGTATACTGGTTTCCCTATGTCGGTGTGTCTGTGCAAAAGACTTGTACATTGCTGTTGTTTATCACTTGTATCATGAAACAACTTTGACCTTGAAGTTAATAGGTCAAGGTCACAGGCATCTGTGACAATATCTAGGTCACTGTGTCAAGTATTTGGGTCACACTTTTATCAAAGCTAGTCATCATCTTAGAGAGGATGTTGCTGGTGTCACCGTGTCTGTTATCCCTTCCTTCCCTTTTCATCACATACTCTTTTGTAAGAAGCAGTAATGACATACCCTGTGGTAAGGAGCAATAATCATGTAAAATTGGGTCTGTAGCAGAATCCTTGCAAGCAAAATACCTCATGTTTCACCAGGTACATCATACTGCCAATGCAGTGATCTCCATGCACAGACCAATGAATGTCCGAGTGGGGGTGTCCAGTCTTGGCGGTGATGACTGTTCTAGTTTTTAAAATATTTAAAACATCTCTGGAACCACCTAATTGGTCAATTACTTAAAAAATTATCGACACTTCTGAGGTGTCCTAGTCCATGATTTATTTGGCAGGTTGTTTCTTATGAGTTTTTGTGTGTTTTTAGATCTGCAGACTTGTCTTCCGACTTGCCGAATTAATACATACCATATTTTTCAAGTTAGCCCTATAACCAACCAAAATGTGTTGAAAACACTTTAAAATCAATATGATGAGACAGAATACGGAATAATAAAAGAAGAAAGAAGTTCTGGCATATGGTTGAATAGTACTATTCAACTATATGCCAGAACTTCTTTCTTCTAGCTTTTATTTTGCTTCAGGGAAACTCACACTGCCACGTATCAGGACTAAATACATGCCATTATTAAAACTAGGTCACTAGGTCAAGTATTTATGTCACTGATATACATGCATCCAGACATCATCTATGTCTAGACCATACTACCCTGTGGTTTGACAGTGTAAAAACTGATGTGTATAACAAGAACTTCAGTATATGCTAATTAGCAAAAGAAAGTCACTGGATTGTGCTTCTGAGTGACGGGGATACAAATAGCCATAAACTACTATCTTTAGGTGACGCATTCCCCGTGCTGTTATTTTGTTGCATGAAATCTCACACACACGTGAACAAGGACTATCATACAGGTTATAGACTAAAAGTATCCCTGGCTCCACTGTTTGTGTTACAGTTATATCTGGTTACTACTTGCATGTGGATAACATTTTTGTCCTGAGGCTATGGTTATGAAACATTAAACACAAATGTGTCATGTCTAAGATGCATGTGTCAATACAGCTAGGTTGCCAAGTCAAGTATGTGAGTCAGTGATAACCAATGCAAAGTTCAGCTCAGCTCAGCTCATTTCAGTTCAGTTCAGCACGTCTTTAAATAGCCCAGTCTAAGATGTGGCTGAAGCTGAAGGTTGGGATTTATTTTTGCGTAAATGTTTCTAATCCAACTGAGCATGGAACTATTTCATATTAAAAGGACCCCACTCCGTTGCAACCTTCGCTCGGTCTTTTTAGCTCATTAATTCATATTAAAGTGCCACTTTGAAAATGCTGCATTAGCAGCCATTGGTGGAGGTATACATGATTTGCAAGGCAGTGTAAAAACTACTGACTTAAATGTTATTGCTAATTAAACAAAAGCTGTCTTTATAGTGAAGTTCAACCCTTTCCCACTGACATCACCCAAAAGCAACCAAATGTAAACTGCTGTACTTTTTCAGAAATTCCATGTTCATAGAAAACATTTTTGCTTAGAGTTGTATATGAAGCTTATGATGGCCTGGCCCAGGGACAGTGATTGGTTTGGTGCATGTTGAGTGCATTGCACACAATGTGTGCCAAGAAAAGCTGTTAATTCAGTCTCATTATAACCAGGAAGGGGCTACAATATAGTCAGTTGTAAAGTGAGACCAGAAATATGTGCAAGTTGTATCTGTGTGTGAGAGAGAGAGAGAGAGAGAGAGAGAGAGAGAGAGAGAGAGAGAGAGAGAGAGAGAGAGAGAGAGAGAGAGAGAGAGAGAGAGAGAGAGAGAGAGAGAGAGAGAGAGAGAGAGAGAGAGAGAGAGAGAGAGAGAGAGAGAGAGAGAGAGAGAGAGAGAGAGAGAGAGAGAGAGAGAGAGAGAGAGAGAGAGAGAGAGAGAGAGAGAGAGAGATGTGCCGGCAGTATCTGTGTGAGAGAGAGAGTGGGGTATGACATAATAAACTACAATACCAGTGGTAAAATATGACATAATAAACTACAGTATAAGTGAAGTTTCACATTATAAACTACAATACCAGTGGTAAAGTAGGACATAATAAACTACAATGCTTGTGATAAAGTTTGACGAAATAAAATACAATACCAGTGGTAAAGTATGACACAATAAGATATGATACCAGTGGTAAAGTATGACATAGTAAAATACGATACCAGTGGTAAAGTATGACATAATAAACTAGAATACTTGTGGTAAAGTATGACATAATAAACTAGAATACCAATGATAAAGTATGACATAATAAACTACGGTATCAGTGGTAAAGTATGACACATTAGACTATAATGCAACTGTGTCAGTGTTAAGGCACTGATGATAATTGTGGCCATGCAGACTTTCAGTCTGTGAGGAGCTTGATGCCTGTCACACAGTAAGCTGCAGGTGAGGTATAAAGGTGTGCCGGGAGAGTGAACCAAGAGAGACTGGTGAGCCAACAGATTGAACCAGTGGACAGCTTGTCTTAGTGAGGCCCTGGCCTGTGTATATTGTCTTGGTGAGGCCCTGGCCTGTGTATATTGTCTTGGTGAGGCCCTGGCCTGTGTATATTGTCTTGGTGAGGCCCTGGCCTGTGTATATTGGCTTGTTGCTTTTAGGAAACAAGTCAATAGCTTGTATGGTGGAAGGGTTCCCCTGTGTGTAAACACAGAGTCTTTTAATCTGTGCTGATGACACTGCGGGCACGTTGTATCCCCATAGAACTGTCCAGGCATCCAAAGAGACAGGGTGAAATATGAAACTCAGCTGGCCCCCAGGTAGTAATAACTCTTGCCTGGTTGCTCAAGGTCATGCCTTGTTAGGAACATCACTAGCCATGTGGATGTTACTTGGTGGTAAATGTTTGAGAAAAGACATATTTTTCAGGACTAGGATGTAGAGGGATTTAGCTCGCTGTTAGTAGATGGTTTCAGCAGTGGGTGTGACTTCCCA